>CM046666.1:102283930-102317727 GCA_025594165.1 Tamias sibiricus
ATTCATTCCAATGTTCTTCCCTCATCACATCCTTCCTTCCTCTGCCTCAATCACCTTCCTCTACTGCACTAATCTAAAAAAGCAGCTTTTTACAGATAACACTAATTTGCCCCAGTGAGAGAGAGAGCCAGGTCCTTCAATATAATGTTTATACAGATATTCCATCACAGACTCACTCTCATTATTCCCTGAACTTAGCTAGGTTCTTGGGAACAGAGAGGGGCATTTCAGAGATGTGATGTTTTACTGCTCTCCTTTTGTTCCACTGACGACACACTGTGTAGTACAAGCCATGAGTTCATGTTAGCATCTCCAATTCCAATAAAATGCCATGCTCATTATAATCCTCTTCTTCTTTTACATTTTTAACCATTTCACAACAGTTAAAGCAGAGTTCCCTTTATCTACTACAGAAGTATTTGTTTACTTGGATGGATATGTGCATAACATGTGGCATTTAACTAAAAATACATAATGGAGATTGCTGCATAGCTATTCATAAAGTTTTCCCTAATCCACACCATTGCAAATAAAATGAAATTGCTAATAAGAGGTCAACATCTGTACATACTTCCTTTTTATTTTTAATCTGAGAGTGTATAGTCAAAGTACCAGGTTCAAGAGATGCATTAGTTCTCCATTTATTTAGTGTGGTTACACTGTTCATTAGAATCAAAGTTATATTAAAATTGCAGCTTTCTTTCTTTTAATTGTTGGTTGCTTTAGATTGTATTGCACTTTAGGTTATTTCCCTATACTTTTTTGTTATATTTATATATTTTGGGTATGTGAAATTTTATTGTGATACCAAAGGTCAAATTTATAAAAAAATTATAGTCACAGAAGTGTTATTCTCACTGCATTCCTTCTACATATTACCCTTCCCTATCTTTTCACAAGATTTACACATACTCTTGTAGTTAATCACTCTTGTTACTTTTTCTTTATCCTTCTTATATTTTTTTTGTAAAAGTGAACATTTTTCAGATGTTCTTTATATTCCTTTTCTTCCTACACAAAGCATAGCATATTATGAATAATATTTGGCACTTACTTAAAGATATATAATAGCAATATATATATACTTACTAAAGATATATAATAGCAATCACAGCATAGCAGTTCATAAAGATTTCCTTAGATCACTTATAAGCTGCCCAATTTGTCTATGTTTATGTCACACCCTCCTACCTGTGGGCACTTAGGTGGTTTCCATTATTATGCAGTAACAAATGATGCTGCAGTTAATAACACTGAATGCACACTTTCCTGTGCAGTTGGATATGCATCTCCAAGGTGAATCCCTGCCTATAGGATTGGTCAAAGAGTAAACGCACATGTAGTTGTGTTAGATATTCCAAATCCTACCCTAGTCCACCAGTGCCATTTGAGAGGGCTTGTTACCCATTACTGCTTTACTGGCTGTTTTCTCATTTTCACTAATCTGATAAATGAGAAATGGCCTCTCAACATATTTTGTAAGTTTTTTTTTTAAATAAAAATGGCAGTTCAGTTGTCATAGTAATCATTAAAAGTAGCTCATTTTTGTCAAATGGGTATTGGCTCATTTCATCATATATGTACATGTGTGTATATGCACATCATACATGTATATATATATATATATATATATATGTACTGCCTATACATGTATATACATGCAGATGTACTTATTATATACACATACTTTTATTTGGATCCATCTCTGGAGTTTCTATTTTACTTCAATGTTCTTCATGGACCAATGCTATCCTATTTCAATTATGAGGTTTTATGATACATTTTATATATATTTATATTAGGTCTTTATAGCTTTCCTTTTTATTTATTAAATATTCTTTCATGCTTTTTTCTTCTATATGACTTTTATTATTGAAGTGTCTCAATATACAAATTTGTTGTCAGTTATTTTTTATTGCAAGTTGATAAATTCTTAAGTTAACTATAGGAAAACCATATATTATAGTATTGAATTTTTCTATTGAAAAGGGTAGGAGAGTAGATATCTTTCCATACATCTAATTCTTTTTTAAAAAATTTTTAAATTTTTTGTAGTTGTAAATGGACAGACTACCTCCATTTTATTTGTTTATTTCTATGCAGTGTGAAGGATTGAACCTGGTGCCTCACACATGCAAGACAAGTGCTCTGCCACCGAGCTACAGCCCCAGTCCCATACATCTAATTCTAATTTTGTCTCATTTAGAAGTGTTAGAAAAAATTCTTATCATGTAGATTCACTTTTCTATTACATATTCTTAAACATTTAATCTTCTTTGTTGCCATTGTAATTGGCATTCCCTCTACCTCTATATCTTATTATTAGAATAACATGTCTTATTATTAGAATAACATGTCTAATAAATATAAATATCACCAGGTAACAAGTAGATATAGGAATTATAGCCCATAAATTTTAATATATATTATGAAAGTAAAATACACTAGATGGATTAAATTCAGATTAAATAAATTAAAAGTAGGAAGAATGGAAGAAGAAATTTTCCAGAATACATTCCAGTGAGAAACACTTTGAATGAGAGAAAAAACGAGAGATGAAGGATACATAGAATAGAAGTGTACATCTGACTACTCAGAGTTTCTGAAGGACAGACTGGAGAACAAGCACTAACACAACACTCAACATCACAAATGAGGACAGAAAAAATGTGGTCCACTCCACTCACGGTGGACAAAGTACTTTCTTTCTTGCACAACAGTGGAAACATAGAACAGAAAACACAAGTGACAAAACTGAACAAACGTGCTGGCAGAGAGAAAATACAGGTTCTCTCTAAGACAGTAAGAATTGGACTACCTGTCAAGGTATATTATCAATATAATAGTGCAAACTAGGAAGTGGCCATCTAATATATTTTATGCTGAGAAAATCTAACTCTCAGCCAGGGATTCATCCCTGCTAAAATAGATTTTGATGGGCATCGGGGTCGGTTCCACAATCTAGCTATTGTGAATTGTGCTGCTATAAACACTGATGTGGCTGTGTCCCTGTTGTAAACTGTTTTAAGTCCTTTGGGAATAGGCCAAGGAGTGGGATAGCTGGGTCAAATGGTGGTTCCATTCCAAGTTTTCCTAGGAATCTCCATACTGCTTTCCAGATTGACTTCACCAATTTGCCATTTCACCGGCAATGTAAGAGTGTGCCTTTTCCCCCACATCCTCGCCAGCATTTATTGTTGTTTGTTTTTTATTTTGATAGCTGCCATTCTGACTGAAGTAAGATGAAATCTTAGAGTTGTTTTGATTTGCATTTCTCTAATTACTAGAGATGTTAAGCATTTTTTCATATATTTGTTGATTGTTTGTATATCATCTTCTGAGAAGTGTCTGTTTAGTCCTTGGCCCATTTTTTTTTTTTTTTTTTTTTTTTTTTTTTTTTTTTTTTTTTTGGTGTTAAGGCTTTTAAGGGCTTTATAAATCCTTGAGGTTAGTGTTCTATCTGATGTGCTTGTGGTAAAGATTTGCTCCCATTCTGTAGGTCCTCTATTCACCTCACTGATTGTTTCTTTTGCTGAGAAGAAGCTTTTTAGTTTGAATCCGCAATGGAACACTACTCAACAATAAAAGAGAATAAAATCATGGAATTTTCAGGTAAATGTATGGAGTTTGAGAAAATAATGATAAGTGAAGTTAGTCAATCCCAAAAAACCAAAGGTTGAATGATCTCTTTGATAGGAAGATACTAACTTATAAAGGCAAGAGAGAGGGGATGAGAGAAATGAAAAAGCTTTAAATAGAACAAAGAGGGGGGAGGGAGAGGAGGGGGCAAGGGAATAGGAATAATGGCAGACTGAGTTATCCATGATTACCCTAAACACATGTATGAAGACACAATTGTTGTAAAAATACTTTATATAAAAACAGCAACTTGAAAAATTGTGCTCTTTACATGTAATATGAAATGAAATGTACTCTGCAAACATGTATAACAAATTAGAATGGTAAAAAATTAAAAAAAAAAAAACTAATAGGTTGTAAGACAGTTGGGGATCAAACTGACTATACATTTCCTGATATGGTGACATATTGGCAATGTTTGTAGGTGTGATAAAGTTATCGTGGTTATTTTACTTTTGAGAATCCGTACCTCTTAGAGATACACACATGATAGAATGAAGTCATGTCTGGGGTGGGTCTGGTGTAGTTGAATGTGACCAGCCCTGAGTGGTGAAGTAAGTAATGTTGGTGGCTCATTATACTTTATTTTATTTTGTATGTGTCTGAATGTTTTAGAATAAAAGTTTCCACAACTGAGAAATGTACTAATATATATACATATACATATATATATATATATATATATATATATATATATATTTGAGGATTAATGTAGTATTTTCCAAAAATCAAAAATCTTAGAAAAGTTATCACCAATAGAAATCTCTTTAGGATCTTCCCTTCCTCCCTCCCTCCCTCCTTCCCCTTCTTTCCTTCTTTTTTTTTTTTTTTTTTTCAGGGATTGAACCCAGCACTACTTTATCACTGAGCTGCATCCCCATCCCTTTTTATTGTTTATTTTGCAACAGAGTCTTGCTAAGTTGCTGAGGCTGGCCTTGAACTAGTATCCTCCTGCCTCATCTTCTTGAGTGGCAAGGATTACAAGCATGGCCATAGCACTGAGCTGTTAACTCTTAAATTTTCATGTTGTTTTAGACAAATAGGACATTTCCTGGTTTTAAAGTATAAACCACTGAAAGGAATAGTGAGTAAAATTAATGATAATTTGTGAGTAAATGCTGTCATTTGAATCATGCTATACAAATATGAGAGTAATAAAACATAACATTCAAGAGTCTGGAAACAGTTAATTCAAAAAGAAAAGTGTGCGAGTTGAAGTGTGGTGGATTAGAATTAAAGAAGTGTGGGATAGTTGTGTTGTTTGAAGGGTTAAATATAGGGATTAACTTTTCGTTCTTATAATGTTGGAATAAAAAATAGAAAAAAAGGTGGAGTATCCAGCTTTCAAATAAATAGAAAATTACAAAATACAAGGAAATATATACCAATTCATCTAAAATAAGCAAGATGGGATGTGTTAAAATGTGATAAAAAACAAAACAGTGGACAAATTGGAAGATGGTGGACAGGAGAGAGGTGCTTTTGGGAGTCGGGCACTAAAAAAGGCATAGTGGAGAGTTTGGACGAGTCGCCAGCGGTGTTCCTGCAACAGAGAGGAATATAGGGCATTCGTGCTTCTCGGGGACAGCAAGATGGTGGAATACAGCAAGGGTGAGACTCCAGAGCACTGACATGTGCCCCCCCACACACAGGATTTCTGCAGCGGTTCAGGCAGAAATGGCGCAGTAGAGCAAGGTTCCTGGCAGCCGCATTAAGGTGGAGCAGAGCAGATGGATAGGAGGACAGTTGGATGCAGACAACTTTCACTCAGAGTACTTCCACTTCCATTCAGATTGCCGGGCAGGGCTAGGCTACGTGCTCAGGAACAACACTCAGGTACGGGGCAGTGCTTTGGGGCCCAATGTGAGCAATTGCCGCCATTTTTGAAAGGGGTGGCAGTGGACAGGGAAAGGGCGAGGGAAGAAAAGAGAAGCAGCTATGCGTGGAAACCAGTGGGCATCTGAGGAATCTACCAGTGCTCTGAGGCCGGCGGGCATCTGGGTGAGACATGGGCAGCCAGAAGGGAAAAGAGTATCTGAAGCCAGCTTGATGGTCCCCGTGACTCTGCAACTGTGGAGGAGCATGGAGCGTAGCTGCCTTCTGGACAGATAGTCTTTAGGTACCATTCACCTAATGCCCCAAACCCCAGCACTATTCTTTGGCTAACCAGGTATGCAGACTTGACTCCACCCACAAATACTCTACAATAGCCACAGCGTGTTCCACGGAACAACTAGCTTAACAGCCTGAGGGTGAAACAGAAAAGCTTCCCTAAAGACTGCTTGGCTGAGACTTATTTGTGGGTTTGACTTTGTTTTTTTATTTGTTTTCTCTCTTTTTTATCTTTTCTTCTTCCCTCTTCTTTCCTATTTACACCCTGCCCTTGCATTCTCAAAAGAGGTGAAAACAATTTTTATAAAGGAATTAGGATTTTTAGAACAGGGGCAACTAAATAATACATCAAAGTGGTGTTATATATAGTTTCTTCTCTAATTTTTTTGCCTCACTTTCTCTTTCTTCTCTTTTTCACTAATTTCTACTACTTTGACATTTTTTATTTCTCTCAATGTTTGCATAAGTTTGGTTTATATATACATCAGTCTTCCCACTAAATTGTTCACTCCAATTCCTTTCCTCTCTCTTCTGCTGATATTAAATTACTTCCATAGATTTCTCTTTTCATACTTCCTAAGGAAAAAAAAAAAAGCACAATATCCTCACTTCCTTCATCCTAAGCATATCTACTCTGTGTCCGATATTTGCAATTAAATCCCATACAAACATATGGAGTATATTGGAGATAATATCTGAACTCACTAATTCTTTACATTGTGACCAAATTGTGATTATTTGAATAGAAAATGTCTGGCTTTAAAGTGTAAAGTATTTATAAGGGAATCTGATAGCATTGTACTGCAGGAGCATCATAAGGCTTTAAGGTAAAAATGAAAAAGTCAAGGTTCCATAGCGCTAGAAGAAAAGTCACACAAGCAATATGAAAAAACAAGGGAAGAAAGTAAGTGTCCCAAACAAATCAACATACCTCCTCAGCAGATTCCCTGGCAAGCACAGTAGATGAAATGTCAGAGAAGGAATTCAGGGAATACATAATCCAAATGTTCATGGAACTCAGGAATGAACTTAAGAATGAAATGAGGGAGCAAATACAATTAGTAAAAAATCATTTTGATAAAGAACTTCAAGAACAAATACAAGAAGCAAAAGATTGCTTCAATAGGGAGATAAAGGTTCTAAAGAGAAACCAAACAGAAATTCTGGAAATGAAAGAAGCAATAAACCAAATTAAATGTTCAATTGAAAGCATCACCAACAGATTAGACCACTTGGAAGAAAGGACCTCAGATAGACAAAATATATAACCTGGAGAAAAATGTAGACTACACAGCGAAAATGGTAAGAAATCATGAGGAGAACATTCAAGAGATATGGGATAGCATAAAAAGATCAAATTTAAGAGTGATTGGGGTAGAGGAAGGTGAGAGTTCCAAACCAAAGGAATAAGTAACTTATTCAATGAAATAATAGCAGAAAATTTTCCAAACTTGAGGAATGAATGGGAAAACCAAGTTCAAGAGGCTTACCGAACACCAAACGTACAAAATCATAACAGATCCACACCAAGGCACATTAAAATGAAAATGCCTAGTATACTGAACAAGGAGAGAATATTAAAAGCCATGAGAGAAAGGAAGCAGATTACATATAGGGGGAAACCATTTAGACTATGTTTAGATTTTCCAACCCAGACCTTAAAAGCTGGAAGATCCTGGAATAGCACATTTCAAGCTCTGAAAGAAAAGGGATTTCAACCAAGAATCTTATATCCAGCAAAATTAAGCTTTAGATTTGAAGATGAAATAAAAACCTTCCACGACAAACAAAAGTTAAAAGATTTCACAACTTGGAAGACTGCACTTCTGAACATCCTGGGCAAAATATTCCACGAAGAAGAAAAGCAAAATAACAATGAAAATCAACAAAGGGAGATATTAAACTAAAGGAAATACCAACCAGAGGAGAAACCAAATCAAGTTAAATATCATAAATAAATAAAAATGGATGGGAATATGAATCACGTCTCAATAATAACCCTAAATGTTAATGGCCTAAACTCACCATTCAAAAGACACAGACTGTCAGACTGAATTAAAAGAAATGACCCAACAATATGCTGTCTCCAAGAAACCCACCTCATAGAAAAAGACATCAACAGACTGAAGGTGAAAGGCTGGGAAAAATCTTACCATTCACATGGGCTATGGAAGCAAACAGGGGTTTCCATTCTCATATCAAATAAGGTAGACTTCAAGCCAAAGTTAATCAAAAGGGACAAAGATGGATATTTCTTACTGCTTAAGGGAACCATTCATCAACAAGATACAACAATTATAAATCTATATGCACCAAATAATGGAGCACCTACATTCATCAAACAAACCCTTCTCAAGTTCAGGAGTCAAATAGATCAAAGCATGATTATTCTAGGGGACTTCAACACACCTCTTTCACCACTGGATAGACCATCCAAACAAAAGCTAATAAAGAAAATTTAGATCTCATCAATACACTTAAAAACTTTGAAGTGCAATGGGGAATTCAATTACTGATCCCTGAGTGGAAACTGGCATTTAGACCTTGTCAATAGCATAAGTAGGTGATTCGTAGGAAAAAAACACCAGTATTTTAGAAAAAAAGGATGAAAGGAGAAAGAGGAGCAGAATACTATTTTCTTTGAGGTTACAAATAATACTGTGAGATTTATTAATCCAGTGTTTTTAATCTTGACTATCAACACTTAAAAACCCTAAAATTTAGTTTCAGAGGAGATATTTAAATGGGGTTAAATATCATACTGGACTGCTGAGTCCAAAAACACTTCAGATTTCATATTAGGTTTATAGTTTTCCTTTGCTAGTTGGAGTTCTCAAATGACCTGCTTTTTAAGATTAGAATGGTCTTTAAACTGCTGTTTTCCAGCTTCTTTCAGCTCATTCTATTACTATTATTTCTGAAACTCAGATTTCATGTGTGGTTGGATTATATGTCTATCTCTGTGGTACTATTTGAAAAAATAAAAAAATGGAACGTGTATGAAATTCTTATGTCCTTCAATTACATCTGGTGTTTGTATGTCTTAACTTTCACTGTTGTTATATTCAAATTGCAAGTATTTTCTACATGTGCCATAGATAGACTCCTGAGAGGGGAATATATTAACATGAATATTCAATTATGCCTAAATATGCACTAATTTATAGACTACCCTTTGAGGGCACATTAAGAGAAAAAAGAAACTCAACTATCCAGAACCTCCTCCCCAGAAACCATCTGTTCACCTCTAATTTATTGATTCTAGTGGCAGCAATGCTGCCTTGTCTTTTCATCTCTGTTCCTCCTAGACTATAATTGTAGGTTTTTTCCAAATTAATATATGAGCACACGTTTTCAAATAACTTAAGTCTTCTCTTTAACAGTGAATATAATTAAGTGAAATTACATTCCTTAAGCTGATATTACAACATAGCAATGATGACAAAACTCTTTCTGCTGATCATGCCCTGTTCTTTTAATAAGTTTTTCTGCAGCTATTTCATGGTCTATTTTGACCATATATAATCAAAAGGGGAATTTTGATCTACCTTTTAGTGTATAATATATATAAAAATTCAATAAATGGGATAGATTCAAACTAAAAAGCTTCTTATCAGCAAAAGAAACAATCAGGGAGGTGAATAGAGAACCAACTAATTGGGAACAAATTTTTACCTCATGCACATCAGACCATTAATCTCTAGAATATATAAAGAACTCAAAAATCTTAACACACATACACACAAAAATCAGTTAATAAATGGGCCAAGGGACTGAAAAGACACTTCTCAGAAGAAGATACACAATCAATCAACAAATACATGAAAAAATGTTCAACATCTCTGGCAATTAGAGAAATGCAAATCAAAACTACTCTAAGATTTAATTTCACTCCAGTCAGAATGGCAGCTATCAAGAACACAAGCAACAATAAATGTTGGAGAGGATGTGGGGGAAAAGGCACACTCATACATTGCTGGTGGGACTGCAAAATGGTGCAAC
Source organism: Tamias sibiricus (assembly GCA_025594165.1). Classification (NCBI taxonomy): domain Eukaryota; kingdom Metazoa; phylum Chordata; class Mammalia; order Rodentia; family Sciuridae; genus Tamias; species Tamias sibiricus. Next base: position 102,293,684 of record CM046666.1, read on the forward strand.
TGTTATGAAAAGCAGTATGGAGATTCCTTGGAAAACTGGGAATGGCTCCACCTTATGACCCAGCCATCCCAATTCTGGGTGTATTCCCAAAGGACCTAAAAGCAGGATACTACAGGGACACAGCCACATCAATGTTTATAGCAGCACAATTCACAATAGCTAGGTTGTGGAACCAACCTAGATGTCCCTCAGTAGAAGAATGGATAAAGAAAATGTGGTATATATACACAATGTAATATTACTCAGCAATTAAAGAGAATAAAATAATGGCATTTGCAGGTAAATGGATAAAGTTGGAGAATATAATGCTAAGTGAAGTTAGCCAATCTTAAAAATCCAAATGCCAAATGTCTTCTCTGATATAAGTAGACTGAGTCACAGTGGGGTTGGGTCGGGGAACATAGGAGGATTAGAGGAACACTAGAAAGGTCAATGGGGAGGGAGGGGATGGGATGGAGCAAGGGGGTATGAAGGGGAAAAAACAAGAAGATGGTAGAATGAGATGGATATTAGTATCCTAAATGCATGATTAAAGGCATGAATAGTATGAATATACTTTGTATACAAAGTGTTATGTAAAAAGTTGCTCTATATATGTAATATGTATTATAATACATGCTATTGTTATATATACAACAACTTCGAATAAAACAAGTAAAAATGATGATTCAAATAAATCTATACGTATAAAAATAGTTAGTACTAATAAAAGTTGAATAAGTTATCATGTTAAAAATTAGAAAGCACCCTCTTTAGAAATACAATGTTCAGCCTTATTCTATTGGCAGCAGACCCAACTAAAAGATATGTACCCACTCAATTTGAAGTCAATACATGTCAAGGTTATACCGGACATCAATCCTTGAAATGCTGGTGAAGCTCCAGTAATAACCAGACAAACTCAAGACAAAATTGGAAATCTGAAGTATTTGATAAGAGTTAAGGAAATTAAATTATTATTCAAAAACCTCCAAGAGATAGTGCAAAGCCTTTAAAACTTTCTACTTGGTTCTACCAGGTTTTCAAGGACCAGAAAATTCCAACAATGCCCAAAGCCTCTTAAAAAAAAAAAAAGAGTAAGGGAGATCTAATTCATTTTACAAGTCTAGAATAGCTCTGCCTCCAAAACAAGATGAGTACAATTTAAGAAAGGAAAATCATAACATTGATTTAAAAGAATTTAGGTAATATATTAGTGCAAATCAAATAATAGACAAAATAAAAGGTACCATTATTTTTTGGTTTTTTTATCAGTAGTGTATATTTAGATTTAAAATTAAATCTATTTAATGTAATTCATGACAATCCATTAAAGGGGAAAATAGCATAATTATCTCATATATGCAGAAAAAAAGTGGCCCAACATAATTTATCATCATTTCAGTGTAAAGATAAAATTAAACTTATTATTATAATTAGTAAGAAAATATAACATCTATTTTTCAAAGTCATTTATGAAAACCGTCACCCCCATTTTTGTGTTTCTATATTATCCTGCAGTACATTAATGTGAGGAAAGAAATTAAAAGTTTGGGAAGAAAAATTGGAAAGAAAAAGATACAAGATTTACAATTTGAACATGCTATGATTGTCTACAAGTAAAACTCCGACACTAATAAGGAAATTTACAAAGGATGCTGAATTCAAACCTGAATTCTAAAGTCAAACTTCATTTGTAATGAATACTAACAAAGTTCACATCATAATACTATAGCAATTAAATATGAATTATCAAAAAATAGATCTAAAAATAAACATGGGAGTTCTATGTAAAAAAAAAAAAAAAAGTTGGGAACCTTATAGAAAACTATCAAATAAGACAATAAACAGCTATTAACCCAAGGTCTTAGATGGGAAGAATATACCACATTAAACTGACAATTCCCAAGTTGATCTAAAATATAATTGAAATAAAAATCAAAAAGGTTTTCTTCATATTTTAAAAGCAAATTGAATTTTAAAGTTCATCCCTGTTGTTCATTAGATCATTATATCCAGATATAAGCCTTGGATGACTATCTTTTGTGAAATCTGGTGAGGCATTTCAAATATACATACTTGGGGAAATTATTTACTTCTTAGCTGTCAATAATGCATATTCATATTATCAATAAGCACATGCACAGTGACTTTGGATAGTCCAAGTTCTAAAAGTTAAATAACTGGAATTCCCCTACTATATAACATTGAAAGACCATGTCTTTGAAGCAATGTTCTTTTTTCAGTGTGGATTAAGTTAACAGGTTAATAAAAAGGATGAATTGTCATTTTAAAACAAGTATGCCATTATTCAGAACACAAAGGAAATGATAACATCAGTGAGTCAAATTATATTCCATCTGCTCAAAATCAAAATGCATTCGTAAAATAAAAGTGACATGATATTGATCCTAAATAGGCAAATTGGTTTTAGTAAAATAATAACACACATTGTATTGCATTGATGTTAGCTTCACTAGTGCTTTAAAACATTTGTTTTTATGCAATTCATATATTTATTTTGGATTTGTAGTTAAGTGTTTTTCATTTAATAATTTTGCATAAAACATTTTGCAAGTATATAAATAGTATTCTGCTGGTAGCATTTATTTGTCACTGAAGCCTGACAAATCCTTTTTTCAAACACTTATTACATTGCTCAAGTTTGAGAATCTACAGAATGTTTACCCATTTGCAATTGGGAATTTTTTTTTTTATTATAGTGTATGAACAGCCTGAAATCTAGATCTCTCCTATTTTAAATGGACACTTTCGAACAATTGGGGTCACCCTCAGTAAGAAACCAATTCTGTGTCCTGAAATTCTAAGGCTTTTTTCAGAAATTCACAGTGTGGACCGATTTTGAAGTACAAACATGACAATAGGACTCAAGCAACCATCTCGCCTGCTGAGGCCGATTGAGAAAAGCATCCTGCAATTTACATAAGATCAGGACAGAATATATTTCCTGGAAATGGAATTGGATGACTTGATTTCTTTCTCCTCTGAGATCTCTTAACTTTATGGTGCATGTGAAAGATTTTCAAGTAGCTACAGCAAGCTTCTTAGACTTATTTATTTATTTATTCTACAACTCTTGTGTGGCAGGAACACTGAGAACATTGTCTTGGAGTATAAAGAATAAGTTTCCACCAGTTTCTGAAAGGTATTTATTTAGCATACCTTACTAAATAATTTTCACCTAACTTTTTTATTTGCCTAAAATCCTTAGTACTGTAGAAAAAATGTTCTAGTGTTGTCAGGACTTATGTTGCTATTTCAAAGAAGGACCATTTTTGTTTAATCACAACTGCCAAAAACCTCAAAATGCATGCAGATTTAAAGATTGTTTTCTACTAAAAACAAGAAAGTGTTATATTTAAAAACGAATTATGTATATGCTTGGAGACACTTTTCCCAATTCCTCTTATTAAGTACAACTATCACCCTGGATAGTATACGTAAAACAATCACAAACATTGACTTGGACTTCTAGCACTCTGTTGACAAAGATTGATGAAAAGGGACATCCTTCTTTTGTTACTGGTACTTTGCTACTGATCGTAGGAAAAAAAGTCTTCTTTCATCATCATTAAGTATAATATAATACCTGAGGATTTTGTAGATACTTTTTATCAAGTTGAGGAAGTTCTCCCTCAGTTCCTATTTATCTCAGTATTTTTCTTTTATTTTTTTCATGAAAGGATGTTGAATTCTTTCAAACACATTTGTATCAATTGATAGGATCATACAATCTTTCTTTTTTTAAAAAAGTCTGGCACAAGGGTTCAGTCCTGAAATCTCAGCTGCTTGGGAGGCTGAGAGGAGGGATCACCAGTTCTAGGCTAGCCTGGTCACCTTTTTGAGACACCATCTCAAAAACAAAACAACAATGGTAAAAGAAACAGACACAATTTTTATTCTTTAACCTTCTAATATGGTGGATTGTCCAGATTTAACTTTCAGATACTGAGCTATCTTTGCATACCTTAAATAAACCTAGGCTGGGTGTGTTGTATGTTTATCAGTGTATCTTTTCATGTCAATCTTATAAAAGCAGCAGTCATAATAAATTCAGAATCAGCCATACCCCAGTGTGACTTTATCTTAATTTTACCTGCAAAAACACTATTTGCCAAAAAGGTCATGGTACAAGGTACTGGGGGCAAGTGCTTCAATATAACTTTTTAGTTGAACCATTAATCCACCACACACACACAAAAAAAGCAAACAAACAAACAAAAAACACTCTTGGCTCTTTTTCACAGACTTTCACTACTCAGAAGAAAGTTTGGGGAAAGAAACCAAGTAATAGAGTCCTATTCAAGGAATCCAAAACAAGCACAAGATAGAATCAGCTAGTGTATATGAGTAGACCCCAATTCTACCAGTGATCATGATTCTATTTGGGCATAATATATTGTAGGACCTAATATTAATGTGCAAAATGTATGAAAATTCATTGTATTTTTATATGCTAGTAAGAAACAAAAGTATGAAAATAAAATTTTAAAAAATCCATTTTTTAAAATGAAAATTATAAAATATTTAGGAATAAACTTGAAAAAAGAAATGCAAGGATCATAAAATCCAATATATTTTTTAAAGAAACCAAGATGACTGAAATAAGTGGAAAGATAACCATATTCATGACTCTGTTTGGGGCATTCAAATTGTTATAAGAGGAATATTTTCCCAAACTGCTGTAAATTTTCAAATTAATTCCTATTAAAATCACAGCTGGGTTTGTTTTTATTTATTCATTTTTGCAGAAACCAAGAAATATAATCTAAAATATACTTCTCTTTTTTAAAATGAAAAATATTTAATATACACACATACAAAAAAATCCAAATGCACAATAAAATCAAAAGGCATTGAAAGCATTATTACAAAGTGCAAGCACCAAAAAGATACAGAGCCATTAACTTATTGGTGCTTATAAAAACTAAGCAAGAACACATGAAAATGGCTCCCTCAGCCCTCATTTAATAAGCTGGTCACTACTCTGAATTACTTTAAATTGCTTTTTCTCCTACTTTATGAAAACTCATTTGCTATTCCTGTTGACTATGACTGCCTGATTAGAAGTATATGGAAAGCTGAATCTTTTCCGTATACTGGCAGTGCAAGTTTATGCCACCTACTCAAGAGTATGTACAAAGAATATTTGCACATCAAGTCCACAGCAAGACAGTTCTATAAGGGTAGAATCTTCCATCCAAATTTATACATTTTTCTCAGTACATCTAGTGACAGAACTCTTTTCTAATGAAGAGTCTCATATCAAGGTCAGCCCAAAAGCCAGAAGTGTAGATTTTATTTAGTAACACAGGCTCTGCTAGGCGCGCATAAAGGAGAACTTGGGCTCAGCTTCCAGGACATGAGGCATTCTAAATATATACCCCAGAGCTTGATGTATGAAGAGCATAATGACTACTTATACCCATACTTAACCCCCACAACAAACCATGAGATAGAAAAGGTAGATGTGTATACGCATTTTACAAATGATAAAACTGAGGCTTAAAGAAGTTCAAGACTGGGACTCAAGTCAGTGGGATAATATTTCTCTATCCAAGAGGCAGTAATTTGTGCATAGCTATAGACTACAGAGAGTCCTGCTAGGAGGCTGATTATGACTTCTGTGCCAACTGCTGAGGAGGCCAAGAGACATTTCATCTTCTATTGGTTTTAAAAGGGGCAAGGGGGAAAAAAAACAAAGGAAAATGTTGTATTCTTATTGAATCAATAGTGAAAAATAAGACCTCAAAATGTTTATGCGACATTTCCCCATAGGAGGGGGAGAGCTAGTGTTGTCTATAAAGGAATATAGCAATGGCAAACAATAAGGAGAGCTCTGCCAATACCAAGGACATTTCAAAACAATCTGTCAATACCAAGGACATCTCAGAACAATCATGGAAACTGTCCCCAAATTGGGTCTAGGAAGCCACTTCCACAACTCTTTCAGATACTCACTTCCAGTGTAGCTGTAAGTTCCTCAATATCTCCCTTCCTGCAACAGAAGAAAAAAAAAATAAATGAATTGAATCTAATCAAAATTAAAACCTATATATTTTAAAGTATCCTTTCAGGCACATGAAAAGACACCCCAAAAGATGGAAGGAAATATTTGAAAGTCATTTATTTGAGAAATAACTTTTATTTAGAATATAAAATCACTTGCAACTCAGAAATACAAAAAAGCCTAATTCTTAAAAAATGGGTAAAGAATTTGAATGGATTCTTTAGCAAAGGAGATATGCTGTGGTAGTTAAGCACATGAAAATATGCTCAGGGTCATCAGTCTTTATGGAAATGAAAGTCAAATCCACAATAAAATTTTACTTCACACCCAGGAAGAGATGGCTGTGATCAGAAGCTGAGTGGATAACAGTGTTGGAAACAATGTATAGAAATTATAACCATTTTGCAACAGTGTAAAATAGCATAACCTCTTCATAGAACAATTTGGCTGTTCTTATAAACAGGAAATAATGAGTTAAAGGAGTCATTAGAATTGTTCATATAAATAAACACCTGTGTACCAATGTGGATGGCAGCAATCTCTGTAAGAGCCAAAGTGGGAAAAACTCCAAAGTCCTTCCACTGATTAACAAACTTGATATTATAAAATAAATAGTATGCCAAAATCATAACAGTAGTAACCATACACAATAACACATTGATAGAAAAAAAGACTAAATATATGATTAAAGCATTAGTAAGCTCTGAGATAAATATGATCAGCTTAACAGAGATGCAATTGAAGTTCCCCAAAGAAAATGAGTATGATAGAAAAAGTAACAGAAAAAAAATAAAAACTAAAATGCTTCTTACTGTTCAATAATAGGAAAAATATTCTTAAAAGCAGCAAGAGGAAACAAGACCCTATACACAAATAAACCAACCACTGATGACAGCAGAATTCATATTGGAAATAATTCCCTAACCAGAGTGGCAATGATCTGAAATATACAGAACAAAACGTAAAATCTCTCAGTGAGAAAGGTGCTTGGTTTGGCCAAACTTTCATCAGGCTCATAAATCTTGTCCTAGACCCATCTGTGTATGTCCTTGCATGATCCAGTTTTATCAAAGAGCCCTGCTTAGCCAGTTGGCAAACTGCTTCCACCACTCACTCAATATCTGATCACCTTTGATATCTGATCAAGAGCCTCATCCTCCACCATCCCCCAGATGATGTCTGATCACTGGGTCCTATCTTCAAGAATCCTTTGCATCTGTTGAGATAGAATCCCCTGTTCATCAATGAGTCCTCTTACTGATTTTACATTCACTGACCCCTACCCTCCCTTGGCTAAACTAATTTCTGTTCACCCCTGCTGTATTCAGAGATGAGCCCAATCTCTCACCCCCACCATAAAACCCCCCTTGTAAATGGTCCTTATACCTTTACCATGGTCATGAATAGAATCCTCCTTACCAGAATCTCATTAAAATTTTTCTCATTAAAAATTTTAAAAATCCTCCTTACCAGACTTTCATTAAAATTTTTTCCTTAATATTATCCTAGAGAGCTAGGCCCGCCCATCTCAGAGATGCCATCCTAGCTCAGGACAGCAGGGGAACAAGCCCCTGCCTGCAAGAGTTCCAGCTAGACTGTCCAGAGTGCTTTCCCAGCTCAGCTCACTCACCTTAGAGACACCATTCCTGCTGGTGACAGCGGGGAACAAGCCCCAGCCCACAAGCATTCCTGCTAGACTCCTCTGCAAGTGTTCCAGCTCTGCCCACTTACAAGTGTTCCAACTCAGCACGCCTACGTGCATTCCCAGCTCTGCCCACCCACTCAGGAGCCACAGGTATTCTGAGCCTCTGCTTACAGGTCAGGGAACAGGCCCCAGGCACAGGAACAGGGAATATTACATGGGGATACCTATCTTTTGTTTCTCCCACTAACACCCTAATTTTCATGATTACCCTCTCACTAGTCAAATAATCTAATACCTCTATCTTCTCACATCCTGCTTCACAAACGTTTTAGCCAACCCATAAGTCCCCCCTTCTACCATTAGATACTGTGAACCACCACACAAAAATACTGAATAAATAGTAGAAGATAATTGATCTCATCATTTATGGTTAAAGTGTCAAAATTGTAAATATAAAAATAGAAACTAACTGATAAGTGGCAATATGTTGGGTACTTTGACTGCTGTAATATTGATTTTTCCCACAAAAGTTATGTATCGGGTAACCTGTAGAGATGATATAAGACAATAAGACAGAAACAGGAATACCTCAGACTTACACTGCAAGAGAGGAAAACACACAGATATCATGAAAAAACAAGGGAGGAAAATGCCCCAAACAAACCAAGATACTACAGCAATAGAATCCATAGAAAGCACAGTAGGTGAAATGTTGGAAAAGGAGTTCCGAATATACATAATTAAAATGATTTGGGATTTAAAAAATGACCGAAGTGAGCATATACAGGCAAAGATTGATCTCTCCAAGAAAGAGATAAGAGAACAAATACATGTAGCAAAAGATTACTTTAAGAAAGAGATAAGAGAGTCTGAGAAAAAACAAACAGAAATACTTGAAATGAAAGAAACAATATGATCACTTGGAAGATAGGACCTCAGACAATGAGAACAAAATATATAATATTGAAAATAAAGTTGACCACACAGTGAAGACGGTAAGAAACCATGAACAAAATAGCCAAGAATTATAGAATACCATCAAAAGACCGAATATAAGATTTACTGGAATTGAGGAAGGTGCAGAGAATCAATCCAAAGGAATGCAAAATCTCTTTAATGAAATAATATCAGAAAATTTCCCAAACAAGAACAAATTTGAAAACCAAATACAAGAAGCATGTAGGACGCCAAATGTACAAAATTACAACAGATCTACACCAAGGCACATTATAATGAAAATGCCTACCATACAAAATAAAGATAGAATTTTAAAGGTCATAAGAGAGAAAAATCAGATAACCTATAGAGGAAAACCAATTCACATCACAGCAGATTTTTCAACCCAGACCCTCAAAGCAAGGAGAGCCTGGAACAACATATACCAGGCTCTAAAAGATAAGGGATACCAACCAAGAATCTTATATCCAGCAAAATTAAGCTTTAGATTTGATGATGAAATAAAAACCTTCCATGATAAACAAAAGCTAAAAGAATTCACGACAAGAAAGCCAGCACTACAGAACATCCTTGGCAAAACATTCCACAAGGAGGAATTGAAAACCAACAATGAAAACCTTCAAAGGGAAGAACAACAATAAAGGAAAACTAACCATAGGAGAAATCAAGTCAAGATAAATACTAAAAATAAAATAGAATTAAATAAAATTTAAAATGACTGGTAATACAAATCATATCTCAATAATAACCCTGAACATTAATGGCCTAAACTCACCAATCAAAAGACATAGGCTGATAGATTGGATAAAAAAAAAAAAAAAAAAAAAAACCCAACAATATGCTGCCTTCAAGGGACACATCTCATAGAAAAGACGCCCACAGACTGAAGGTGACAGGATGGGATAAAATATACCACTCACACAGACTATGTAAGCAAGCAGGGATTTGCCTCCTCATATCAAACAAAGTAGACTTCAAGCCAAAGGCAATCAAAAGAGATAAGGAAGGGCATTTCATACTACTTAAGGGAATCATACATCAACAAGAAATAACTGTCATAAATATATATGCCCCAAATAACGGAGCATCCACATTCATCAAACAAACCCTTCTCAAGTTCAAGAACCAAATAGACCACAACGTGATAAATTCTAGGTGACTTTAACACACCACTTTCACCACTGGATAGATCTTCCAAACACAAGCTAAACAAAGAAACTGTAGAACTCAATAATACAATCAATAGCTTAGATTTAACTGATATATATATAGAGAGAATACTATCCATCATCAAGTCAGTACAGTTTCTTCTCAGCAGCACATGGATCATTCTCTAAAATAGATCACATATTATGCCAAAAAACAACTCTAAGCAAATACAAAAATGTAGAGATACTACCCTGCATACTATCAGATCATAATGGAATGAAACAAGAAATCAATGATAAATTAAGAAACAAAACCTACTCCAACACCTGGAGATTAAATAATATGCTACTGAATGAACAATGGGTTGCAGAAGACATCAAGAAGTAGAATAAAAAATTCTTAGAGGTAAATGAGAACAATGATACAACATATCAAAATCTCTGGGACACTATGAAGGCAGTACTAAGAGGAAAATTCATTGCATGGAGTTCATTCCTCCAAAGAAGAAAAGGTCAACAAATAAATGAATTAACATTACACCTCAAAGCCCTAGAAAAACAAAATCAAATTAACCCCCAAAGCAGAAGAAGCCAGGAAATAATTAAAATCAGAGCTGAAATCAATGAAATTGAAACAAAAACCACAATTGAAAAAAATCAACAGAACCAAAAGTTGGTTCTTTGAAAAAATAAATAAAATTGATAAACCATTAGCTATGCTAACTAAGAAAAGGAGAGAAAAAACTCAAATTACAAATATATGTAATGAAAAAGGAAATATCACAATGGACACTACAGAAATACAGAAGATAATTAGAAATTATTTTGAAAATCTATACTCCAACAAAATAGAAAATAATGAAGACATTAACAAATTTCTAGAAATATACAATATGCCCAAACTAAATCAGGATGACATACACAACTTAAATAGATCAATTTCAAGCAAAGAAATAGAGGATGCCATCAAAAAACCTACCAACCAAGAAAATCCCAGGTCCAGATGGATACACAACCGAGTTCTACAAGACCTTTAAAGAAGAATACCAATATTTCTCAAACTATTCCATGAAACAGAAAAAGAGGGAACCCTTCCAGACTCATTATATGAGTCCAATATCACCCTGATTCCAAAACCAGGCAGAGACAAATCAAAAAAAGAAAACTTCAGACCAATATCACTAATGAATATAGATGCAAAAATCCTCAATAAAATTCTGGCAAATCGAATACAAAAACACATCAAAAAAATAGTACATCATGATCAAGTGGGGTTCATTCCAGGAATACAAGTTTGGTTCAACATAAGGAAATCAATAAATGTAATTCACCACATCAATAGACTCAAAGATAAAAATCATATGATCATCTCAATTGACGCAGAGAAAGCATTTGACAAGTTACAGCACCCCTTCATGTTCAAAATGGTAGAAAAAATAGAGATAACAGGAACATACCTCAACATCATAAAGGCCATCTATGCTAAGCCCCAGGCCAATATCATTCTAAATGGAGAAAAGCTGAAAGCATTCTCTCTAAAAACTGGAACAAGAAAGAGATGTCCTCTTTTGCCACTATTATTTAACGTAGTTCTTGAAACCCTAGCCAATGCAATTAGACAGACGAAAGAAATAAAAGGGATACAGATAAAAAAAGAACTTAAAGTATCACTATTTGCAGATGATATGATTCTATACATAGAAGATCCAAAAAACTCCACCAGAAATCATCTAGATCTAATAAACAAATTCAGCAAAGTGGCTGGATATAAAATCAATACCCATAAATCTAAGGCATTTCTGTATATCAGTAACAAATCCTCAGAAAGAAAAACTAGGAAATCCTCCCCATTTACTATAACATCAAAAAAACAAAAACAAAACAAAACAAACAAAAAAAAAAAAAAACCTGGGAATCAACCTAACAAAAGAAGTGAAAGACCTGTACAATGAAAACTACAGCACACTAAAGAAAGTTATTAAAGAAGATCTTAGAAGATGGAAAGATTTACCTTGTTCATGGATAGGTAGAACTAATATTGTCAAAATGACTATTCTACCAAAAGCACTATACAATTTCAATGCAATCCCAATCAAAATCCCAATGTCATTTCTCATAGAAATAGAAAAAGAAATCATGAAATTCATCTGGAAAAATAAGAATAGCCAAAGCAATTCTTAGCAAGAATAGTGAAGCTGGTGTCATTACTATTCAAGACCTTAAATTGTATTGCAAAGCAATAGTAACTAAAACAGCATGGTATTGGCACCAAAATAGACCAGTAGACCAATGGTACAGAATAGAAGACACAGAGATTAACCCACACATCTACAGTTATCTTATATTAGACAAAGGTACCAAAAACATACGGTGGAGAAAAGACAACCTCTTCAGCAAATGGTGTCGGGAAAACTTGAAATCCTTACATAATAAAATGAAATTAAACCTCTATCTCTCTCCATGCACAAAACTCAACTCAAAGTGGATCAAGGACCTAAGAATTAAACCAGAGACCTTGCACCTAATAGAGGAAAAAGTAGGCCCAAATCTCCAACATGTTGGATTAGGCCCGAACTTCCTCAATAAGACCCCTATAGCGCAAGAACTAAAACCCCAAACATTAATAAATGGGATGGATTCAAACTACAAAGCTTCTTCTCAGCAAAAGAAACCATCAGTGATGTGAACAGAAAACCTACAGAATGGGAGCAAATCTTTACCACATTGCACATCAGACAGAACATTAACTTCAAGGATATATAAAACTCTCAAAAACCTTTACACCAAAAAAACAAACAACCCAATAATTTAATGGGCTAAGGAACTGAACAGACACTTCTCAGAGGAAGATATACACAATCAATCAACAAATATATGAAAAAATGTTCAACATCTCTAGCAATTAGAGAAATGCAAATCAAAACTACACTAAGATTTCATCTCACACCAGTCAGAATGACAGCTATCAAAAACACAAACAACAATAAATGCTGACGAGGATGTGGGGAAAAGGGCACACTCTTACATTGCTGGTGGGGCTGCAAATTGGCACAGCCCATTTGGAAAGCAGTATGGAGATTTCTAGGAAAACTTGGAAAGGAACCACCATTTGACCCAGCTATCCCCCTCCTCGGTCTATACCCAAAGGACTTAAAAATAGCATACTACAGGGACACAGCCACATCAATGTTCATAGCAGCACAATTCACAATAGCTAGATTGTGGAAACAACCCTGATGCCCATCAATAGATGAATGGATAGGGAAACTTTGGTATATATACACAATGGAACACTTCTCAGCACTAAAAGAGAATAAAATCATGGCATTTGCAGGTAAATGGATGGAGTTGGAGAAAATAATGCTAAGTGAAGTCAGCCAATCCCAGAAAACCAAAGGTCGATTGATTCCTTTGCTATGATGATACTGAATTATAGCGGCAAGAGAGGGGGGATGAGAGGAATGAAGGAATGTTAAATAGAAAAAAGGGGGGAGGGGAGGGAAAGGGACAAGGGGATAGAAACAATGGCAGAAGGAGTTGGACATCAATATACTAAGTGCATGCATAAAAAACTCAAATGGTATGAAAATACTTTGTGTAAAACCAATGACTTGGAAAACTGTGCTCTTTATATGTAATATGAAAAGAATTGCACTCTAAAAGCCTATATAACAAATTAAATTAAATAAAAAAATTAAAAAAATATTATCCTAGAATTTATGCATAGGAAAAATTGTGTGTATATATACATATATATAAATGCACACATATATGTATAAAAGTATATATATATATGTATATTTCAAAAGCAGATAAAAATATTTTCAGAAAAACAAATCACCACCAGCAGACCTGAAGTATAAGAAAAGTGAAGCTAATTCCGTCCAGAAAAGGGAAAAGACACATACACACACAAAATCTGGAAGTATGTAAAAGTATACAGAGCACCAAAACTATTTACTATGTCAGCAAATATAACATAGGTAATATATAATATAATGACAAATATAAAAATAGCTTTCTTATTATGTAAGAACAGCTGACTGTCTAAAAGGAAAGTAATAACAATGTTTGTAGCATCTGTTAAAGTAAAATGTGTAATAATAAAGGCCAGGCTGGGTCAGGGAGTAGGGTAGACAAGAAATAAAATTATACAGCTTGAAGCTGCCCATGCCCTATGGGAAGTAGTATAAAATTACATGAAAAGAGGTTATAAAAATTAAGTATATATGCAACCAAGCCTAAATTGTCCACTAAACACATACACTAAAAAGTTGTAATTAATAGACAACAAAGACAATACAAGAAAATCATAAGAGTCATATTCAGTTAGTCCAAAAGAAAGCAGATAAATAACAAATTTAAAGGGAATGATTATCACATTAAAAAAAAAAAAAAAAGAAAACAGCAAGATGGCAGATAATCCCTACCGAATCAATAAACTTACAAAACATGTAAATTAATAAATACAATTAAAAGAGAGAAATTGGATTAAAAAAGCATTGGACCAGAATTCCGATGTAAACATAATGAACCTATTGTGTTAAAAACAATAGAGAAAACTGAACAAAACAAATGAAATGAGTTTAATCTGATTTGCATCTATTAGCAACAAAAAATAGAAATTAAAACTTAGAGGTAATCATTTAAAATAGTATAAAATATAAAATGCCTAGGGAAAATGTATGCAAGGCTTAAAGCTATGTAATATTGTTGAGATAAAGTAAAAAATACCTAAAAAAATGCCAGATATACTGTTTTTGTGGATCAAAACTTTCAAGATTATTAAATCAGTCTCTTTAAAATGTAAGACAATCCTGATAAAATGTCAGTATTTTGTAGACATTTACCAACTGATTCTAGATTTCCATGTTAATGCAAAGGTTCCATATTAACCAGGACAACTTTAAAAACGAACAAAGTGAAAAGACTCTTGGTTTCTGACTGAAGGACTTGTGAATCTTTAGTAGTGGAGACGGTGTGCAATAGGTACCAAGATAGACAGATCAATGAAACAGGAGAGAGAATCCATAAATAGGCCATAAATCACATACATGGATAATTAATTTTTGATAAAGATACCATGATAAGGCAAAAGAGAAAGGAAAACTTCTTCAACAAGCTTTGCTGGAACAATTTGGTAACCTTATACATAAAGGCAAACAAAAAATACAACCATCATCTCATGCCACGAGAAAATTAATTTGATGTGAATCTTTACTTACATGAAAGAGCTATCAATGCTCTAGAAAAACAAATAGGAGAAAATATTTATGAACTATGGTTAAGCCAGATCTCTTCAATATGACTAAAAATAAACAAATAAGGACTGTTAATGAAGAAAAAAATAAACATTCAATGAATTGGACTTCATCAAAGATACAACTTCTGCTTTTCTAAAAGACCATGTTAAAGAAATGAAAGAGCAAACAATAGCTTAGAAGAAATTGATTGCAGCACACGTATCCTGAAAGAGATTTTTGCGTAGAATATATGAAGCCATTTTACAAATCAGCAATAAAACTACAGATTAAAAAGAAATCAAAATATTTTTTTAAAAAGACCCTTCATCTCATAAAACATACAGATGGTAATTAAGCACATAAAACATGCTCTATATCATTAGTCATTAGGGAAGGACAAGCTAAAATCACAATAAGGTATCACTACACACCTGCTGAAATGATTTAACTTAGAAGATTATCCATGCCCACTTAGGCTGTTGAAAGTAGAACAACTACAATTCTAACCCACAGCTGGCAGCATGATAAATGGTACAATCATGTTAGAAACACCCTCAGTTTCTTAGTTATCCTGCTCCCATCTATCCATCCCAGTCTCTAGAGGTATTTTTTCCAAGAGGAAAACACATAAAACAGAAAAACCTATTCTCACGAAACCTACATGTAAATATTTGTCATGGAATTTTTTTCATAACTGTCAGAAATTGGAAAACCATCAAATATTCCCCTACTGGGGAATGAGTAATAAACTGTGGTACATCCATAAGAGAGTGTTAACACTCAGTAGAAAAGAATGAATAATTGATAAAGCTATACAGCTGAATGTCAAATGCATTCCACTAAATGAATGTCAGACTCAGAAGACCATATACTTTATGATCTCATTTGCATGACATTCTGGAAAATGAAGAATTATATGGAAAAAGCAGAGAAACTCTTGCTAGGATTTGAGGGTAGAGGGAAACACTTACCACCAACTTGCACTGGGGAATTTGTTGGAACAACATAATTGTTCCAGTCTTGATTTAGTGGGTATATACAAAACCTTAAGCAGTTTTCAAAAAAAACTTTACTTTTTTTTTTCTTTAAGTGAAAATGATTTTTACTGCATGTAAAGCGTACCTTAAAGAAGAGATGAGAAACAAAGTCCAAAAACTATGTCTGGATCATCTTGCATCTTTATTAAATATTAAATATCTTTATTACATATCCAGTGCTTCTTGATCAATTGTTTTTTCCTTTAATACTTAATTTTTGCAAACTCATTTTTTCTCCTTTTTTTTTAAACATCTCTGCTACTTATGTATCTTTGTATGATCTAACTTCTCCTTATCTTTTCCAATCCTTTAGACTCTTCTTATAATTTCTTCCTCTTTTTAATTTCTTAGAGCTTGCTAGTTTGTGTCTTTTGAGTTTTCATTTCATATTCCATTATATTTGACCTCAAGCCTTTTCATGGTTGTGTCATTTTTTTCTATCCTACACATTTTATATTGTCATATGTTTATCTACTTGTCATTTATCTTGCTTCGACTTGGAAAACACCAGACATACAAAACCTCATCAGGCATCATCATAAAGGGAAGAATGAAAGATACGCCTAGAACAAAGCAATGAAATGACATACAGAAATACTGCTTCATACAAGGATCACAGGGGACACACTTGCAGGGCTAGTGTGGGTGAATCTGAGAAGGCTTCCAAAGTTACCAAATCTTAATAGATGTCTTAAATCATGTGTTAGTTTTCACTGATAGAAGGTCACTATCTTGTTCTTTCAGGAAAAAAGGTAGAGTTGTTATCCTAGAAGTTTAAGGACTAAATTTGGAGGTTTTCAAAGCATCACAGAGAAGTCCACACTACCTTTTAAGATAGCAACATCAGTCTCATCTGGGCCTGAGATACAACTATTTTTATGCATCATTTTTGTATTTTAAAGGACTTCTTTGATGAAATAAAATTGCATGACACTAACTCTGCATTAATTAGATCATTTATTGCACTTATTTAAGATGCAAAGTAGGGAAGTAGAACTTAGGTAGTCATTGTGAGTGGTGGAAACTTGGTGATGAAGCCACACTAATTTTAATAATGTTTTATTTGAATTACCAAAGATAAAAATGCATCTTTATAACAAATAAAGTACAAAATAAAATCTTAATTTCTTTGTGCAAACAAAGCAATTGAGATAAATGAGATGTCAAAATTTTACTTCTAATGTTCTCTATATATTTTTCTAAAGTGTTTTAAGAGAATGTTTATAAAATATATTATAGATTTTTCTGATTTAGTAGAGGACATAGAATAACCATAAGTATTGCTTTAATAATCAGTCACTGTGAAATACTCAGAGCCTGTATATTGTACAGGAAAATCACAGTTGCTGTCCTCTAGAAATGCTAGTCTTCAGCATTTTTTCAAGCACATTGTATGAGGCCAGCTCAATTGTGTACTTAAGAGATGGTAAGGTGTGCAGAATTGTTGTTTGTGTACCAAATGTCTTTGGAAATCAGAGTTGAGTTACAGTAAAATATCTAGTTTTTACCATAATAAGCCAAGTTGGGACAGGTTATGTGTACTGAAATTCAAAAAAAAATCTAAAAAATTGATATTGATGCACAGTAAAGAACAATTTTCAAAAGAATGACAAATAATATGATGCAACTGTGTCGTTAAAATATTTATTTGGCATCAAAAGTATAGTAATAATGACAACTATGGAGCTGTCACAATTACCTAGACCCATGTTGTAATCCTTACAGAGATCCTAGGGGCAATGCTCATTATGTCAATTTTATAAAGACATTGGCTATTAAAATTTGTATTAAATTGTACACAGTTTTAAAATTGATTGCTCAGGTGACTGGACTTGAAGACGAGGTTCTGTTTCTAGAGTCAGTGCCCTGTCCTCTGCTCTGAGGGCATCCCATTGCTTATGCAAGCCAGGCTGCTTCAGAGACTGAACTAAGGATGAGTAGACACTAAGCTTTAAAGCTTCAGTCCCCCAGTGAAGGTGCTGGCAAGAAAAAATGAAGAAAATAGAGCAAGTCAGAGGGCTAGATGGGTGAAAACATGAGCAAATGATGAAACAGTATATGAAATATAAGAGTAAAAACAAAACGCCTACATTTACAAGCTCTAAGAGAGATGGGGAAATCGAGAGACCAAGAGTTTGAGTGATAAGAATTTAGCCTTGGAATTTGAAACAATAACATTTATTTGGTGAGACAATGAAGTAAAAGTCCAGGTGGTCAATGAAGATGCGTGTTTGTGAGGGTCGTGAGCCCTGGGAGGCCACCCAGACTGACTCACAAAGGCTCTCAGAAGAGTGGAGAACTAAAAGAACAAGAAATGTGGATTTGAACATCAAGTGGCAAAGGAGAAAGGGGTACTATCTAAGGACATCAAGTGGAGACTATTGAAAAGAAGGGAAACATTGACTCGCCAGGCAAAGGCTGGAGGCTAACTGGACAGCACCTGCACTGTGTTCCCTGCCCTGTGTGTGGCCTGTGAGTCACACCTGTGCTGAACCCCTTCAGAGGTCCTCCCATCCTCCCTGATGGGTACCCATGCCTTTCCTCCCAGACCCGCCTGGCCTGTGGCTTTCAGTGATCTGTTTGATCCTTGGTTTGTATGCTGACTTCATCATTTCCTGCTGCGGCACTGAAGGAGCCAGACATGGCTCCTCATTGCTATGGTCTGAATGTCCTGCCCACTCAAATAAATAAATAAATAAATAAGGAAAGCAAAAGAAATCCATACATGGAAATCCTAACCCCCAAGGTGACAGCCTGCAGAGGTGCGGCACTTAGAAGGTGTTAGGTCATGAAGATGCAGCTTTCAGGAATGGGATTAACATTTATGTAAAGGAGACCATTCATCTTTCTGCTGTGTGAAGACACAGCCCTCTATGAAGCATAAAGCAGACCCTCACCAGACACTGAATCTGCCCTTAACCTTGAACTGCACAGCTTTTAGGACTATGAAAAAAAAAATTCTGTCATTCATAAGTCACTCAGTCTTTGGCGTTTTGTTATAGCAGCCCAGTTGGACTAAAAGACTTGTCTTGTGAAGTTTGCATTCAATTAAGAGGGAGATGCAATCGTAAAAATAATTAATTTATTATCTTGTGAGATTCTGAAAACTTTATATACTGAATTTTAAGTCCTTTTACACCTCAAACCTTGTAGGGTACAACTTTAAATTCTAAATGTATAGTGCCCATTGGAAACAGATTGCTTTTGTTTTGAAGTTCTGACAGAAAGTGAAGAAAGCACGTTCTTTTGGGAGTGTTATTAGGAAGTGTAGCTCTAACTTGTCCTTCTGCTAATAATGCTAAGGCTCTTAGTCACGTGACCTTGCCCTCCTCATTGCTCTTTCAGATATTGGTGTACCTGCTGCCATTTGGCTCTTTTTTTTTTTTTTTTTTCCTTCCTCCTCTTCAATCTTTTGATTAAGTGCTACCAGTGATGGACCTTGGAAGTGAGGCTGTTGACTGAGAGAGACTAATAGAGCTTTAAACGAGTAAATTATATTGTCCCGCCTTAGGGCATGTCCAACTTGAAACGTTGAGACCTATGGCTAAAGTTGTCGGCATGGAGATGCTTGTGACAAAAGGCACAATCAGGTTGACACAGATTGCTTCTAGCAGGCTGCCTCCTTTCATGCTACCTGGCCAGTGTTCATTTTGTCTCCCCCCGACCCTTTCCCCTCTCCCTGTTTTTCAGTTCCTGCTCACATTTAGGTAATTTTTGTAGCCATTTTCTAGCAGACTTGAATAGTCTGCACCTCTATTCTGACATGCTACTTGCAAATATTTTTCTGTCCCGTTTTCTAGGGTAGCTCTTGTGTCAATGCCTCCCGTGATGGGAACCAAGTTAGGGCAGGGGCACTGGGCTGGCCACTTTTGTTTCTTGCTTCGAAACTCCCCAAATAGATGGTTAGGAAGACAGCATTTCTCAATTACTTCTTAGTTAGAGTTGAGAATCTGCCAGATGCCTTCCTGCCAAATGTTTGCTGTCTGTGAGAAACTGAGTGGTATATTTGTACTGTCTGGGGACTTCATCTTTTCGAACATTTTGTGATTTTTAGTATCTTTCCATCCTTTCTGAGCTTTGCCTCCCTCCCCCCACTAATTTTCTCCTTTTCTTCCTTATTCTTCTCCATTTTCTGAGGCATCATTTCTTCTGTGAAATGGTAATTATGGGCACAACTTACAAGAGGAATTCCTTCATCTCTGTGCAGGTAACTATTTTTATTCTTTCTTCTTTTACAAATGGGTAAGAAGATGTCATTTCAGGTAGTTGTATTTAACCTGGATGTGCAGTCAATTATTTGAGTTCACATCTTTTTTAAAATATCCCAGCTGTAGATCAATTCGGATGTGAGGTAATACTCTCCGAAGACATTCTAGAACAGGATATTTTCTCCTAGTTGTGACCTTCTGCAGAATAGTTAACGTTTTAGGAGTCCTGAGGGTTTCTCAAAGCCCTGTAGACATAGCACAAGTGTGTTGGAAGATTTCCTACAGCCACCTAACCTCAGTGGCAGGTTCTGCTCTCTGCCCTGGCTCAGGAGCCTCCAAGTGCCACAGGAGGTAAGAGACAGACTAATGAATCTCATATGCCTGTTGACCTTCGACAAGCTCACACTCACTTTGGTTAAATGTCATAGAAGCAATTAGGATGAAAAATCATCAAAGGAATGGCCAGGCTCTAAGTCTGTGGACTTTATTCAAAAGCATCTGAATGAGCACCACTTCCTGTGATCCCAGAGCTCCCAGATCTGAGCTAAAGCTACTGCTGAGAACCCTGGCAAGAGGAACCCAAAGACTCAATTGTTAGTCACAGATTCCAGGCCAAAAGTAGCCTTACCTTGTGCCCTGGAAGGAAGTGTCCCCATATGGGAATTACCACAAGCCACAAGATCCTGGCACATCTAAGGTTTGCAGGAATGGGGAACATTTACTGTGCATGTGAATAACATAGTGTGTTAGGAGGGGCAGCTGTCCTTACCATTTCCTCACTCACACACTCTGTGTTCTAGATGTGAAAGTCACAGGGCCATATACAGTTCATTAGTAATTCCAGGCACGAGGGCACCATTTACTGAGATTTGCAGATTTACAATCTGCTTGAGCAAATTTGAGAACAGAGTTCAATATTTCTGCTTCTTTACACAAAACTTGAGATGGGAGACGATCAATTTGAAATTGTTAAACTGGCAATAGTCTATGCAGATTTGTGGCTAAGAAGAGTCTGAGCTGAAGATATATCTTATTGTCTATTTATTATTAAATATATTTTGAACAGCTATTGTAAAGGAAAAAAACTATTAATGTGAGAAGAAGAATAGAAAGTGTGTAATTCAATTACAAGCAATTTGTAGAAAAAGTGAAGGAAGAAAAAAGATTACACAGATTTCAAGGGACTTATCAAACAAGAGAGGTCTGATGGAAGATAAATAAATAAATGTAAGAAATGATAGAGAATGAAATACTGAGAATCACCAGGATAGCTCTCATTCAAGGTGTGACCTTGGAGAAAGGAAGATGTAAACCACCTAAGGAAGAGGAGGAAGGACACAGACGTGTGAAACTGCCTTACAGTTTGAGGTGAGAAGTAGCGTAAGAGCAAGCTCCAAAAAGTGTTTTATATTTTTAAAGAGTTTAAAAGTAAAGATAAGTGAAAGAAAGCTGTGAGGGCTAAGGTAGAGAAAGATCAGGAAATACATGATAAAGGAAATTGATAAGGCATTGAGGAAATGAACAGCAGGTTGGAAACAGCATTATAAGCTAGTTTGAGCAGAATATTATGATTCTTATTTTCTAAGAATAGAAAAAAGTAAAGGCAAGAGAGACCATAGGGGCAGAATATTTGGGGGGAAGGGCAGGAAGGGGACAAAGCACCAGGGTATATTCAAGGCTCCTGGAGGTGACCTTAATTACATTATTATGCTAATGAGGCAGCAATAGAAATTTAATTGTAGTTTGTTGAACACAGAAAAGCTTAATTCTGTTTCATCCTCATTTTTATTTTACTGACTCTTAAGTTTGTGTCATAGATTCAAGGGGAACTCTCAGGGAATCTGCAAACATTTCAGTGGAAATTATTGTCACAGTAAGAAAAATCAAGTAGTGAAAACAAAAAGAAATCCAGTGTCAAAATATTTGCTACAGTTTGTAAAAATACTTCAATAAAGATTTCTATTTTTGTTATATTTGTACTTCCCCATCCCATCTCACATTTTAATTATTATTATTATTTTTTTGTTGTTGTTGTTCTGGTAGTTGAACCAGGGCTTTGTGCATACAAATTTGTGGTTTACCACTGAGCTATACTCCCAGCTCCACCAATTTTATGTTTCAACTGTAATATATTTGAATTATACAAATATATTTTTGCATAATAGCATACAAAAATATTTTTATGTGAAATCTGAAGTTCGACTTCAATCCCATAAACCACTTTCTATCTTACTCCACTAAATAAATTTACTGAGTACTAATACTGACCATCATTTGAAAAGAAGAGATTTTAGATTCTTCTTAAGAAAAAGTTAGCCAAAGGCTTAATTATATTATCATCCAGATTAGCCAAAACATATACCCTCATAATTATTTATATTTCTGAAATATTTCTGGCATGGAGAGGCAAAATAAACCCCAAACCTATGTTACTTATTATGATATGAAATGTAATATGTCCCAACTGAATACATTTAATATAAAAGACTCAGCAAACAACATTATAAACAATAAGTATATCAAATGTGTTTGATATGTAGAAAAGAACATTTAAAAATTTAGTTAGCATGATAAAATTATAATATTCAGTGATAAATTTTCATATCATAATATTGATCTGAATGTTTGAAGAAATAGTCTTTTTCCTACTGTCCACACTCAGCTCGACACTCAGCACAGAGCATTTCACCTCTGGTCATAAAGTGTGTGTGGCTCCTCCCTCCCCCAATAAACCATTCTCTGTAGGTACAGATGGAATGTGCTGTGGTTTATCTCAATTCCAACACTACCCACCCAGAGAGAGAGTCAGGTTCTGCAGGAAGGGCTCATCCCAATAACAGGTAGTGGGTGTCACCTATCTTTCTGATCTGCTGGCTCTAAATTAGGGTGCCCACGACTCCCTCTTCTGGATTTGGTTAATTTACTAGACGGCTCCCAGATCACAGGGAGACAATTTCTTTTATTGGTTTATTATACCAATAAAAGATGTGAGAAAGAACACAGATGAACTAAAGATGGAAGTGATGCTGTGGACAAGGTGTGAAGGAAGGAGGCGTAGCTTCCACGCCCTCTCTGGGTACAGTGCCCTTCTGGCACCTCCCTGTGTTCAGCCACATGGAAGCTCTCTGAACACTGGGTTTTTATGGAGGGCTTCATTACATAGACATGATTGATGACATCATTGGTTTTTGGTGATGGGCTCAACCTTTGGACCCTCCCATTTTGATAGGTGAGGACATGCGGTTGAAGTTCTAGACTTCTCACAAGGTTGATTCTCCTGGCTACTAGCTCCCGCCCTCAGGCTATTCAGGAGCCCAGCAGGAGTTACCTCACTAAAACAGAAAATGTTCTTATCACCGGGGACAGTTCAAGTGTTTAGTAGTTGTATGTCATCCATTCCTATCACCCAGGGAATTAGGGAGAAACTGAGTTCCAGGCATAAGGACCAAAGAGCAAATGTTAGAGCAAAAGATTATCCTGGGACCCTGCACAACCAGGGTTGTAGGAACTCTGACTCAGGAACTAGAGGGAGGGACCAAATACTTTATCTTATCATATCATGATATTACAAATATAAAAAAAAAATGATTGATATGAAACAGAAGATTCAAATATAAGGAAACAGCATGTAAATTAGACCATGTAGAACAAAAACATTAACTGTTTTCCATTATGAAATAATATATCCCAACAATTTATCTTATGGGTTTGTAAGGAATGCATTCACGTGTTTCCAGTGTTACCCTGACATGGCAGTCCTGACACCGTCAGGTGAACCTTGTGTGCTTTGTCAAAA